>JAMPIV010001261.1:0-47500 GCA_024509875.1 Oreohelix idahoensis | reverse complement strand
TACGACAAGCCACCATTCTCCACCATTTCCCCTCTCTTTAATTACAGCTCGATTTTAGCACTTGAGTCTCAAGGCCGCAAATTTTGAAACTATAGTGACATTTTTTAACAGTGCAGTCGCTCGTCTGATATGAACAACACAGTCTTTTGTCAATATCTTCCTTATTATCTATCCGTCTGTATAATTTAAAGTAAATTATTTCTCTGCTCAAGACGGGCTATCAAATTAGCTAGGTTTTATATTCCTAACATTATTATTAAGAAAAAGTTACTTTTTCAAGGTTAGTTGTTTTTGTGAAATATGTTCGAGAACCTTCTCCACTGCGTTTTGCCGCTGAATTCAAATAACAATCAAGTATCGTAAAAGTCCAAGAAATGACTGTTTCTGACACGAGCTAAAGTCGTTTTTTTGTCCATTTCCTTACCCTCTGTCAACTAGTGACGTGAATTTTTTTTCTTTTTTCTTACCAAGTGCGTCTTTTAGCCTTGCGATCTTCAAACACGTGTTCAGTCATATTTTTCCTTTTGGTGTCCTCCGTTCTCTCCCGTCTACAAAGGGTAAACGTTTTGTCTGCACGTCTAACTTGTTAGTTTTAAATGGCGGTGGGAAAGGCTGGCATGGGCGAGCATGTCTCCTAGTATCTTACGCATTTTTTTTAACCCTACATTTTATCGTTAAATTTGGAGATATTTTAACGTTGTATCATGGTAAATTCATCACAAGTACTCTTATTTTGAAATCACTGTCTGTCCCTCCAACTTTGTCTATACTGCTGCCAAGATATGTGACCGATTCTACATCTTGTATCGGTGTTTCTTCAAGTTCAACCCTGTTATCATATTTTCATTTATTCTCATTATTTTTGTCTGTTCCCTGTGTATTTTCAAATCCAATTGCTGTGACCTCTCACTAAGTGTTTTCAATTTGTCCTGCATCTGATTACGGTTATGGGACAGAAGAGCCAAGTCATCAGCAAAATCCAGATAATCCAACTACTTAGTCAGAGTCCACAGGATTTCATTTCTGTTGTGTGTTGTCGATGTTCTCATAAATCAGTCTATTGCTAGTACAGAAAAGAAATGGAGACAAGAGGCATCCCTGTCGCACTCCAGTTCTTATCCCAAACGGTTCTGTAAGCTGTCCTTCATGAAGAACTCTGCATGTCATGTCTTCATATGTTTTCTTTATTAAATTAATGATCTTCAGGGGAACTCCATAATGCCTCATCAATTTCCAAAGGGATTGTCTACACTGTCAAATACCTTTCATAGTCCACAAATCCGATATATAGTGGTGAATTCCATTCCAGACTTTGGTCAACAATTGTTCTCAAAGTGGCTGTCTGGTCTGTACAGGATCTGTTTTGTCGAAAACCTGCTTGTTCATCTCTCATTTTCTTGTCTATGGACTCTTAATCTTTCAAGGATAATCCTGTTTAATATTTTTCCTGGCACTGATAGTAACATTATTCCTCTATAATTTGTGCACTCTTATAAATTTCCCTTCTTAGGCAACTTAACCTGTTATCCTTCCTTTCATTCTGCTGGAATCTCTTCCTTTTCCCAGACTTTACCAAGTAATTTATATAACATCTCTGTCGCCGTGTTGATATCTGTTTTGATGGCCTCTGCTGAAATGCCATCAGGTCTAGACGCTTTTCCATCTCTTAGAAGCTTTATGGCTTTCTTTATTTCTTCCTTCGTTGGTATTTCACGGTTAATTTGTGGCTCTTCTTCTGCTGGGTGGATGTCTGGGGGTTTTTGTGGAGCTGGTTTATTGAGAAGGTCTTCAAAATATTCCGTTCACCGCTTCATTTGCTCTTGTATATTGTTGAGCAGTTTTCCATTCTTGTCTTTTATGAGGCAACTTGTTTTCTTGTACTTCCCTGTTAGCTTCTTTTTGCTGTTATACAGTATTTCCAGTGGGTTATCTGATAAATTACTTGGCCTTGGAGGTGTCGTGAGGTCTGTTTCACAACACGTTATTCCTACCAAACGGCACGCCGGACTTTATGACAGTATATCCTTGACGGACCAATGGAATCGCACCTTCATGTATCGTGTTTACAAACGTACTAGCCTAACATGGCGAGCTCAAATGCGCGTAACCTTGATTCAATTGGAGGTAAGCTACAGACTTATGAGCAAAGTACAGCATGGCAGAGGTCAAGAATTCACTAATAGGAATGTTCAATTAATAGAGTGTGCAAAAATTTCCACGGGAAGTAATATAATAATGGAGAAATCTCGAGTGGAATGCATAGAGACATCAGGCAAGTCAAAAATGTTGCTGTTTAGGTTACGCCTAGGAAAAGACGGTAGTATGATAATAAAAGACAATATCGAAATAGAGAAAGAATAATACAGAGAGTATTTTAAACCTAAGATGAAGGAAATCGGTCTAGGAATAAGGAGGATATGTAGATTACTAGTTTTTCAAATTTGCACATCTGGACAAATGTGTGCCTATATTTCGGAATGCAAACACACTTTGGCAGTAACGCTCCCTCTGTCGTTCGGCCTTGGCCTATATATAGGACGTGCCCTAAATGAAAAGCAGGCCAAAATAAACATTCAAATACAGCGAGAGCTCCAGTTCTGTCAGAGAGAGACTTCTTTTGCCATCTGCATCTGAGAGCAGACTGCGTGACCATTAACAGCTTGACTGTATGTACTTGAGGGTTATATCCTGTCATCCAAGTATACTTTAAAGAGTCAGTCACTACTGCAGTAACTATTGGTGCGAGTGCCCTTAATGTTCAGAGGGACAGCCACCAAGTATCCACTGCCTGGAGGAATCTCATGTGATTTTTTCCTTCCATGTCAGAAGTGTGATAGGCTTCAGTTTACCAGATAAGTGGCCAAACAAGGCTACTGTTCGGAGTACTCAGTCAAACCACTATTCAAAATAGTAGTATCTAATGATGATATCTATTTGGGCATGGTTATAGCCAGTATAAACAATCATTTTAACATTAACAGATAGGTCTTAATATATACATATACTACAAACAGAGTGAGTTCAACCAAGAGAGAAGAACTTTCTACAACTTTAGTTACCTTTGATACTTTTGAACTATTTTCAAATGTTTTATTTATTTAAATGGTGTAATTAAAATTTGATTTCCTTGAAAGATTTGCAAACAGAAAAGAAAAACCTGTAAAAATAAATGGTAAATATTTACCAGCAGACTTAATTAAATTATTTAAGTTAAGTTATAGTTCTTGTTGGTAGATAGTTTAGTTAATACCCATAGCAGAGCGAGTAATATTAACAGAGGAGGATCTTGAGAGGAACATGTAGGAACTTAGAGTAATACATTACCATCTTCTCTAGGAACTCATTCAGCTTGATCCTACCTTTGATGTCCATACACCCTTACTCTATTCAGAGAAGGAGGTATTACTTACAAGACCAGACCCTTATCTGGCACTATTCTGGTATCACCTGATACAACTTTGTGTCCATGATACTTTATAATTTCAATAACAAGCAACCCTCTTGTGACAGGAGGATTTAACATGGCGCTGATTTCAGGCATTGAGTATGCCGCCGAAGCACATAATTCTCTGATCAGTGTTTGTTTGAACAACTTTAACGTAAGCTGCGATTTTCCAACTCCAACTGGTCTTGTCAATTTGTTCAAAACGTAAACGTTACAGGTGGCTATTTCTAAAAACCTGATTATGGCACTATTTCTCCTGTTGTTATTTAACTGGATGCATTGCTTAAGACGTAGTGGAGTAATGAGTAAACATATGGCATGGGGAGAAGTCAAAAAAAAAGTAAATGGACTGAAACCTGACAGCTTCATTTTCACAACACGTTTTACAAATGTACAGACATTTCTTCTTTAATCTTGCCTTTCAAAATATATTTTAACAAATCAAAAATAAACTTTCTATTACGTCCTCTACGAATCACTATTTAAAGGGGTATCAACTTGAGCGACTAAATCGGGCGAGGTACTGCAGGTGTAATAAAGATAACACACTCCCTTCTTTATTTAAGCCTCCCCACATTAACAATGGACAACAATTCAAGACACCGTGTCTTTCCTGCAAGTTGGTCTAAAAGTACAATCTGGTGATTTATATTCCTTTTCCCTGAGTTACGCTGTGTGTACTCAAGAATTTAATTATTCAGAAAGGCTAACATTGGTGGGTGAACAGGAGACAATGCGCCTGGTAATTTGCAGCCCACGAATGTACTTAGCAGAGGCATTTGTTCTTTTTATTTTGTTTTAAGATGGTGGAACGAATCTATCAGACAGTTCGTGGTACGAAGCTGCAAGAATAAAGTTTCGACGTCCCAAGTTATGAGGTTTGGTTTAGTTTGGTTTGGTTTTCAAGGACTATTTTCATTGCACACGGACAACGCCATCAATGCTCCGATCTGCTCCCTTAGATCACACAAGGAGAATCTCAGCGCAGTGCACGAACTCCGTAGCACCAGCGAGAATCCCAATTTGTATATAATGTATAGGAATCTCACATTCTATAAATATTTTTGTGGTGGGTATGATTCCTAATTTTTAAATATTGCCAGGGCAGTGGCCTGTTTTGCTACTCTTTACGATTTTGAACTGCTGTGGGATTTTTTAACGTGCGCTACTTGCACACGGGACCTCCTATTTTTTCTCCCTTATCCGAGAACGCTAGGCATCCGATCTCACTACCTATGAGACCAGGGAGGAAGTATTACGTAATTAGGACCACTGGTTCTGGCAAAAAATTTCAATTTTAATCCTTCAACTGGTATTCGAACCTGGTGCCTCTTGAATACGAGGCGCACGCCATATATCTGAGCCAGTCCGACCCCTTTGTGAGGTAAAAGTAGGGAATCAACACTAACCGCCTACATTGGACGAGTTGTGTTGAGAAGAACTTGCATCACGGAAGAATTGACGAAACCACGGCTGAAGGACTCCCTTAGACCAGCTAAGTTTATTAAGGAAACAAAACTCTAAAACCATTGCTTAATTCTTCACGATAGGAGACTGATCAGATATAACTTAATAGTGCTCTGCCCTAACCAGCATTGTTCTTGACTTCTGAAAACATCTTGAGATAGAAGCTACATTATCCTTCTATCTACAACTCTGCCAAGAGTAATCTTGTGCGAAGGTAGACACCTTTGAAGACCCATATAAGTCACTCTTTAGCGTTGCCCACTGGTGGACATCTACTGCAGAGCTAAGGGGAAGCAATCCGTGACATTGCACCACCTTGAAAAATCCCTAGGATCGGCTCTGATCCCACCCACCACCAAGTATCCGTTCACAAAAGTAGTGTCGATGAACTGAATGCACAATTCCGCTCCCTGAGGGAAAAATGTAAAAAGAACGTTGGTCATTAGGTTTCGTGAATCTATCTATCTATCTATCTATCTATCTATCTATCTATCTATCTATCTATCTATCTATCTATCTATCTATCTATCTATCTATCTTTCTATCTATCTATCTATCTATCTATCTATCTATCTATCTATCTATCTATCTACCTATCTATCTATCTATCTATCTATCTATCTATCTATCTATCTATCTATCTATCTATCTATCTATCTGTCTGTCTGTCTATCTATCTATATATCTATCTATCTGTCTGTCTGTCTCTCTGTCTGTCTCTCTGTCTGTCTGCTTATTCGTCCTTCCGTCTGTCCGTCTGCCTTTTCGTCTGTCTATATATATGCCTGTGTGCCTGTCGGTCTGTCCCTAAAATTATATATGTCTGTCTACCTGTCTGGCTATCTAATGTTTGTCCGTCGACATCTCCACTTTTTTTCTCTAAACTGATTTTTCCTGCTAATGTATTAATCGTTCTGCACATTGTTTTCATTTGCTGTCTCACTCACTCACTCACTCACTCACTCACTCATTATCTCCCTCTTTTTCTCTCTCCCTCTTTCTCTCCCTTTTTCAATCTCTGTGTGCTTATCTCCGTGAATATTTCTATCTCAGATTATGTTATTACTTGCAGTGGTCCGCTTCTGTTGACTTTAGCTCACAAAGTGTATTTATGAAATACGCATCTGATGTTTTATTTCTTCTTCCTTCTCATTCTATGCTCCTTACGGAGGTTATGGCCACCACTGCAGCTAAAGTGCTTGGTGATCTCTCGTAGTTGTGTTCTCTGTAGCCGCTCGTTTTGCATGGTGAAGGTGCTAGCGCACCACGCTTACTCTCTCATGTAGTGCTTCATGCGACATGCCTGAAGGAATAGTAATTCTACACTTAATGTGACTCCTCATGGACACCCCCCCCCCCCTTTCCTTTTTCCCCAACCAATCGGACCTCTACAATTTCAATCTGCAACAATCCCCCACTTAGTGCTGTTAATTCGTTCCTGAAATTTCCTGCGCTAACCGAAAAATTGGAAATTGAATTACCGTAAGATTTAATAGGAAATAGTTCAATTCATTCTCAGGGTCCAGAAGGCTGTACACAAATTAAGCAAAAATGTCTTAAAATTAAAAACTTAATTAACTACATATAATTATCAAACGTATTAAACACAACAGAATATTATTATGTATGTAAAGGTAAAAGATTTGGGCATCTTGAGAATAAGGTATTTGTACGCATTGCTGAGGATAGAGAGCAGTGGAGGACCCTGTCTTTTGATGCTTCCACCATGGCACCCCTACGACCCATGACGGGTTACGGGATGAGATGATGATGATGAGAATAAGGTGTTAGGCACACATTATCTTGACCACCGGCACACTAGGGGTGATGTGGTCAGCATCACGTCGGCCGCCTTAAACTTCCCAGAGTTGCCTTTGTTCCTAATGGGGTTGAACAAATGTTCTGGCTCTAGACGTAGAAGGCACAGCTACTTGGTCAATGAGGACAGAAAATATTGGAGGAGACGTAAAAAAAGAAAACAAATGGAGCTCTGAACCTCTGTTGAGATGGACCGAGGAAGAAATATGAATGCTCGTTGTTATAATAAAATGCACAAGCCATTATGAATCATTATGTCAAAAAAAGTATTACTATCAGGGAAGGTTTTACACATTTGTAACCAAAACTAGCTAAACAGATTTGTCTAATGATTCATCACTTCTCTAAGGGTGTTTGTTCAAGATTATCAAATCTTCTTATTAAAGAAAGGAGAACAGAATGTTTTCCCTATCATTTCACTTAAATAATGTAAAATAATCGAGAATATATTACACACACTATAAGTAGTCGTTTATCATATCTATTTCATACGCGTCATGTCATTGTAATGTTTTATTTTGCTGTCTTATTATTCTATTAAGAATTGTAAATCTTTAGTCTAACATTCCAGTTATTTTTGTAAGTTCTTCTAAAAATGGCAGTGTAAGGATATTCGTTGATAATTTATATGAAATCATACCACCGGATTCTACATTGCATAATTTACATTGACGTTTGAACACCCTTTCCTGTAACTGCAAGAATAAATAAATGTACGAGATAAATACAGTTGGATAAAGCAGTTTTTAAATAATATTAGTTTACATTTCTGTTATCAGTAGCGTTAAACAGAAACTGGGCTCATGACTTATAGCATTTATGGAATCTCGAATAGTTCAATATCCGATGTTATTAAGAAGCAAATGTGAAATAATTTTTAGACAGTGAATCTACGTTAAAGAGATCCATTTTCGTGTAATTCACACCGACGCTTCCGTAGCATGCTATTAGCCAATTTTGCTTTCATGTAGGTGTTTTTCAGCATGGATTTTATAAAATTATGTCTAATCAAACATGCGTCCGTTTATTGTTTCGATTAAGTCTGAATCAAGACTGATCCGAGACATAATATTTTGTTTTAAACAGTTATCGTCGATTGTTCGATTTGAGTGCAGTCTCATTCTTGAGATTTTAGCAGTTACCTCACTCAAATTCTTCTTCTGACCCCTCGCTGCAACCGCAAACATTAAGTTCCTCAACATCTACTAGCATACAGCTATTTTAGTTTGTGAGGGAAGCTTCGCTTGCGCCGCTGAAACATTCGTCAGCGAAGGCGCATAAAACTAGAGATTTTAACTTGTTAGCATCAACAATGAACAATGATAGTGAAATACTCCACAGCACAACACCGGATATTCAACCTCTGGTCAGCGACACAGTCAGGGACCAAATTAAATTTGCTCTGTTGATCGAGGCAAACTCATTTATCTCATTCTTTGGGATTGTAGCAAATGTCATCAACATGATCGTGTTCGTGAAACAAGGCATCAAAGACAGCGTTACTGTCCAGTTCTTCTCTTTGTCCGTTACAGACTTTGCCTTCTGTGTACTGGTTTTGACGTCATCACTTAGTGTTCTTGTTAGCGACGTCCATCCAGATGTCACATTCATTGATCCATTATCATTAACGTACAGTTTATCACAGTCGAGGGAGAAACTGTATTCTCTATCAATAGTAATAACAATGTGTCTCTCAGTTGAGCGCTGCTTTTGCGTTATGTTTCCTTTTGACGTGAAAATCATGTTTACAAAGTCTCGTTCTATCAAAGCGGTCACGTGTGTGGCAATTATCTTTGGGATATTGCTAATCCCAGATTACTTCACAGAGGGTTTGGCCTGGCAGTACGATCTTAGATGTAACTCAACACGACTTCTATTCTGGCAAGCACAGAGTAGGATCCAGTTCGATGTCGTTAAGAACGCTCTTTTGGCTGGTGTATTGCCAGTTGTTGCTGGGATTACCAACACGATCTGTGCAGCATATATGATAACAAAGATCAAATTCTCAAGCATCTTTCGACATTTAAACTCATCAGGTAGACCTTGTACCAAACAGAAATCTCACACGTTATCAAGCAAAGATGCCAAACTGGCTAAAACAATAATCACTGTTGATGTAATATTTATTACGTGTAATATTCCGAAGTGCATGATTCCTGTCTGGTCTGTTCTGAAATTTTACTATCCCGAGTTCGATTTCCGCGACCCTGGCAAATATCAGAACGTACTGATTGTCATTCTAATCGTAACCTATACTATGGAGTCTGTCAACGGTGCCGTTAATTTTTTAGTTTACATTTCTTCCAATCTCAAGTCTAGATCATTGTGCAGAAAAATATTTTGTAATTCTAGAGTTGTAAAATCTGGTACCGTTTGAGTTGTTGCACCATAGGAAACACGGTGGACATTGACAATTGTGAAATTCATGGGATGAAATGTAGAAACGATTAATTTACTTATACGGCAACTGGACTGTTATATTGTTTCCCTATATTGTATACTTTCTTTTGCATGTTTGTTTTAAATGTTTGGTTGTGTCCTTCAGTTTTATATTTATTAGTGTATATCTGCCTCATCGTTATACTTATTACTGCTTGCCTTTTAGCCGAATTCTGCTGATGTATACCTATTGTGTGTTTCAAGCTGAACTTTTAAGTTGAATAGTTAGGCAGCTAACAGATCACAGTATTTTATACTTAGATATGCGCTCTAGTATAGCCGAGGACCTTTTTTCTAGACAGGTCCGGTGCTATGTAATTTGATGCCCTAGGCCAGTGTTTCTCAAGCGGTGTGCCGCAGCGCTTATCGAAGTGTGCCGCAAACATTTTGTAAATTTACTACATTAAGTGTATTTTTAGGGATCATGTTACATAAAACTGATCTTACAGCTTGAAATCAATCAATAATCATTGGAGCTATTAACTGCTTTGAATAAAAATAGATATACTTCAAAATTTCATAATATTACCCAAAAAAACCGCAAGATGTGCATAAACAGCGATCAAAGGCCATGGACGAACTATAGTACTTCTACTTGAACCTAATTAAATTTCGTATCAGAAAAGAGCGGGAAGGTAGAGGAAATGGAGAATTGGTGCTTGCGCGTACAATTCGAGTTGTATCATTTTATAATCAACACAGTTAACACGAACATTGACTTTTGCTGATGATATACTCATTTACAAAACTGGCTCTGACCGACAAGAAATGGTTAATAGTATACATGGGACACTGCAGGAGGTGTCTAAATGGTGCGAGGAAACTGGCTCTAAAGTCAATCCCAACAAGACCTTCGTGACGTGATGCTTCTTGTACAACTCCATTTGAAAACAGACCTTCCAGATATTATTCTCAATGGACAGAAAATTGAAAGGCAAGAAAAGCTCAAATACCTTGGAGTTACATTCGATCGCGGGCTCTCGTATAAGTACCATGTTGAACAAATCACACAGAAATGCAGGAGAGGTCGAGCAGCCCTGAAAATAATGGCCGCGGCGCGTCTGGAGCAGAGATTACTATTTCTTCTTTACCATCAGCTAGTTATATCGGTCATTTAGTATGGACTGGGAATACTCACGCTGTCAGTAACACAATGTGAACGACTAGAACATATTCAAAATGAAGCGATGCGTATAGTCTTGGGCTGTACGCGAGATACCCCAATTGTGACAATGACGTACATGCTTGGAGTGCTGTCGATTAGATCCAGATATGCGATGGTCCAAGCAAAAGCCTATATGCGAGTAACCACAGACAAACGGCAGCCCCTCCATGGAAACATAGCTGACATTAAGGGAGTAAGAATAAAGAGAGGGATGTCATGGATGGCATAGGAAGAGACAACGATCAAGCAGATGGCAACAGTTGAAAATATATTCAAAGGGAAAGAGTAGAGTATGTCAGATGAGAACTAGATTAACTACCAGCAAGTCATCATCAGCCTTGGCTGAGGGTGTAGAACTTGGGGCAATGGAAAAGCAGAACTGGAAATTAATCAACTGATACATGATCGTGCCGGGGATAATGATTCCATTGTTTATACAGATGGGTCTGTGATCCGTGGTGAGAAATCAGTTTCAGGCTTCTCTGCTAGGTTACAGGGCAGAATCGTCGCCGAACATAGATAACAACTTTCAGCATGAGAATGGAGGTCGAGGCTGTTACTGCAGCATTAAGGTGGCTAACTGAAACTACATTTACAAAGGCAGTCATTGTGTCAGACTCTCAGTCTATGCTTCGAAAGGTTCAAAGTGGTTGGTTGCGACGTGAATGGAAAACATTCATAGAAGCTTAGAGTCTACAAGAGCTGGTGTGGATCTATGTTTTTAAGAGTCTGCCTGAGACCAGACAAAAAGTCTGAGGGACGTCTGAGACAAGAATAAAGACTGAGTGAAGACTGAGAAGATAGATGAGTTATGGTGTTGAATGTGGATAGACTTATAGTTGCAAGGAGTAAAGAACAGATACTGACTCTCCCTCCTACCACTCAATGACTATGTTTCAACTACTGTCACACTGCCTCTCTCTCTTAATTAATTGGAGTAAGCTTTAGTACACATTAGTGACTCCACAAACAAACAAGTACCAGTACAGATAGTAACAAATACAAGTCCATATAGTAAAAGCGTCTGATCCACAGTTAGAAGTCTAATTTATTACGGGTAAAAAAACTATTGCAAATAAAAGGAAACAATAAAATTGTCAAAATTACAAAGCATCAAATCATACACAAAAACAATGCATTAGCCCAAAATCTTGTGACAACAAAGCTGGAAAATAAGAACCATAGAATAATCAAACGAGCTTGACTCTCAGGTCTACGTAGTTCCAATGTTCCCTAATAATGTTGGGTAAATGTTAATTTAATCCTTCGCAGGGCACCCTGAAATAGATACTCCCTACACACCCAAAATTAAGCTGGTAACTTCTTCTTGTCAGCCTCACAGCTATTAAATTCCACTTTAATATCCCTGTCCCACAGTTCATACAACTCTCCCCTTCCATCCAATTGTCTGAATGCACTCCCCACAAGTCCTTCTTCTTTGGCACACATGCGTAAAATTCCGCTTGAATTACAGCTTGTGGGCGGATAGCATAAGAAGAAGTATTAACCCTCTCTTCTCCCGGTTTTTGCTGACAAATCCGTGAACAAAATATAACCTCACTGTAAATCCACCACTGGAAGAAAGAAATTCCAAGGACCGACGCAAAGTCCTCCAAATGCACACGTAGGCTCTGAATCCAGGATCTAAATGGGTGGTGATGAAGGTGCTCAGTTTAAAAGATGGTGGTAATCAATCCACTTATGCTAAGGCCCGTCACTCATGTGAAGGCACTTTGTAATACAGACGACGTAATTGTTTGCAGTTGACACCAGTGGAGCAAGGGCACTCCACTTACTTTGCGAGGTGGCGTTACAAATATTCCCAGCAAGGGAAATCACTTTCCCTGGCATCAAAGACACGGGGAAGTTGTTTTGACCGTCACACAACAACGCAGGTGTCATGAGCGAGTCGCCAAGTCACTCTGTCGCCCGAGTTGCCGTATAATATGATGCAACAGTTTCAGAGCCCCGTGACTAGTTTCCCTGCTGTCAAAGACCAGGGAACTTTTTTCGCCCACTCTCAGAAACCGAGTGCCGGGTGTCTGACTCGTGGACAAAAGAGCTCTATTAATATGCCGCCCACCTCGACTGAGAGTCTTGGGCGCGTCAATTATTTCTCCTGCCATCATTAAAGAAAAGGGGCGTAATTCTGTCCCAATAAGAATGCCAGGACAGTTACCCCGCTTTACCACACAGGAGACCAAAAATAAATAAAATGGGCGGGCCAAAAATCAAGAAAAGAATGAAGGGGTTGTTTAAGCTCTAGGAGAGTGCCAAAGCATTGAAAAAGAAAGGGAAGGGGATAGTAGCCCCACCCTTAGGGCCAAATTCTGTCAGACCCAGCGTCACAATCTACTGTCCTGGTCACGCAGGGGTACGTGGTATTGAGAGAGCTGACAGACTAGCATCAAGAGCACCCACAGTGGGGACACTGGATACGGATAAGAGAGAGATACTGGGAACAATTAATGATCGCATGTTAGAGAATGACACTGCAATAGATGAATCATCGTGGTTAAGACTGTTGGAATTTGGCATCAAACATATAGCTAGCAGAGATGGATCTATGAGAAGATGCATCCGTAGTGTATACAACCAGTGAGCTACAGGAAAAGTTAGCATTTACACTCTTTGACATATACTGAGGGAGACTGAGCACCTATGGGTTTGCCCGGAGTACAATGATGTCGATTCTGTTCAACAATAACAATTAACACAGTGATCAGCGTGTTGTTTCTTGCTAGTGTTTGATTTGTAAAACTGTGTAAAATATTTAGTACATTAGACTCGGCGTTTTAAAACTTTATTAAAAGTAGATTCATAACCCTCCACTCCCAAAGGAGCATAGGCCTTCAACAAACACATGCCAAGTCCTCCTGTCACGTGCCATCATCTCAAGTTCTTTCCATGTTCTCCTCATCATTTTCACCTCTGTTTCCAACTCTCTTCTCCATGTACTTCTTGGTCTTCCTCTGCCTCTCTTGCCCTGGGGGTTCCAGAACAAGGACTGCCTTGTAATGCTATCAACAGGTTTCCTCAGTGTGTGTCCTATCCATCGCCATCGTCTTCTTCTCATCTCTTGTTCCACTGGCACTTGTCCAGTTCTTGTCATCAGTTCCACATTGGTAACCTTGTCATACCATTTTAATCCCTCTATTCTACGCAAGCACCCATTTATGAAAGTCTGTAGCTTTTTGGTTGTTGTCTTTGTTGTTCTCCATGTCTCCGAGCCATACAATAGGACTGACTTCACATTTGAGTTGAAGATTCTTATTTTCGTGTTGGATCCTATTTCTCTTGATCTCCATATATTTCCCAATGCAATGAAAGCTCCTCTTGCTTTTTGTATTCTTATTTTGATATCGCTGTCTGTCCCTCCAACTTTGTCTATATTACTGCCAAGATATGTGTATGATTCTACATCTTGTATTGGCGTTTCTTCAAGTTCAACCCTGTTTTCATTACCTGCATTTATTCGCATTATTTTTGTCTTTTCCCTGTGTATTTTCAGACCCAATTGCTGTGACCTCTCATCGAGTGTTTTCAATTTGTCCTGCATCTGATTACGGTTATGGGACAGGAGAGCCAAATCATCAGCAAAATCCAGATCATCCAACTGCTTAGTCAGAGTCCACTGGATTCCATTTCTGTTGTGTGTTGTCGATGATCTCATAACCCAATCTATTGCCAGCAAGAAAAGAAATGGAGACAAGAGGCATCCCTGTCGCACTCCTGTTCTTATCCCAAATGGTTCTGTAAGCTGTCCTTCATGAAGAACTCTGCACGTCATGTCTTCATAGGTTTTCTTTATTAAATTAATGATTTTCAGGGGAACTCCATAATGCCTCATCAATCTCCAAAGTGATTCTCTGTCCACACTGTCAAATGCTTTTTCGTAGTCCACAAATCCGATGTATAGTGGTGAATTCCATTCCAGACTTTGTTCAACTATTATTCTCAAAGTGGCTATCTGGTCTGTACATGATCTGTTTTGTCGAAAACCTGCTTGTTCATCTCTCAATTTCTTGTCTATGGACTCCTTTAATCTCTCAAGGATAATCCTGTTCAATACCTTTCCTGGCACTGATAGTAACATTATTCCTCTATAATTTGTGCAGTCTTGTAGATTTCCCTTCTTAGGCAACTTAACCAGATATCCTTCCTTCCATTCTGCTGGTATCTCTTCTTTTTCCCAGACTTTACCAAGTAATTTATATAACATCTCTGTAGCCGTGTCGATATCTGCTTTGATGGCCTCTGCTGGAATGCCATCAGGTCCAGACGCTTTTCCATCTCTTAGAAGCTTTATGGCTTTCTTTATTTCTTCCTTCGTTGGTCTTTCACCGTTAATTTGTAGCTCTTCTTCTGCTGGCTGGATGTCCAGCGGGTTTTGTGGAGCTGGTCTATTGAGAAGGTCCCCAAAATATTATGTCCACCTCTTCATTTGCTCTTGTATATTGCTGAGCAGTTTCCCATTCTTATCTTTTATGAGGCAACTTGTTTGCTTGTATTTCCCTGTTAGCTTCTTTGTGCTGCTATACAGTTCTCTCATATTTCCTTTGGCTGCAGCATCTTCTGCCTCTCTTGCCAACTCCTCAATATACTTCCTCTTGTCTCTTTTGATACTTCTTTTTACTTCTTTGTTTGCTTCTGTGTACACTTCTTGAGCCTTGGCTTTGGAACTTCTGGTTTTGCTTGTGTTTAACTCTGCTTTCTTGTTTTTTCTATCTTTTATCTTATTGATGGTTTCTGTTGTTATCCATGCTTTTTGTTGTCTTTCCCTTTTCCCCAGTATTTCTTCACATGTCTCCTTCCATACCGTTTTGACCTGCTGCCAATAGTCTTCTGTATTCTCTACATCTTCCAACTGTTGGAGCACTTGGAATTTGTTGGATACTGTGACCGCAAATTTGTCTCTTGTTTCTTGATTTCTTAGCTGTCCTACATTAAACTGTTGTCTATAATTTTGCATTGTTGCATATCTCTTGAGTTTCATTTTTATTTTGGCTATCAGAAGATGGTGATCTGATGCCACATCTGCTCCTCTATATACCTTTACATCCTGCAATGATGATCTAAACTTCTTCTTTATGCATATATGATCGATCTGATTTTCTGTTCTATGGTCTGGTGATATCCATGTTGCCTTGTGTATTCTCTTATGTGGAAACATGCTTCCTCCTATAGCCAGTTGATTTGAAGCACAGAAGTTTGCGAATAGTTCTCCATTTTCATTCATTACTCCTAGCCCATGTTTTCCCATGACTTCTTCAAATCCAGTATTGACTGTACCTATCTTTGCATTCATGTCACCCATCAAAATTGTGATGTCTCTTCTTTTTACTTTATCCATAATTTCCTGTAGTTTAGTATAAAATGCTTCTTTCACAGACTCTTCTTTGTCATTAGTTGGTGCATAACATTGGATGACATTGACATGAATTTTCTTTTTAGCTGTTTTGAAAATAGCTGTTATTATTCTGGGTCCCACAGCTTCCCATTCAATGAGTGCTTTCTGTGCTTCTTTAGATAACATAAGAGCTACCCCTTCACTGTGGTGTGAACTTTCGTCTTCGTGTCCTGAGGACAGCACCAATTCACCTGTGATGAGTTTCTTCCTGTCTACCCCCTTCCACTTTGTTTCACACATTCCCAGAACCTCGATTTTGTATTCCCTCATTTCTGCTGCTACTTGTGCCACTTTCCCTTGTTCGTTCAATGTCCGAACATTCCAGGTGCCAAATCTGGAAGTTCTCCTAGAAGAAAGAAGGTTAGTCAGCAACACAGACTCCTTTCGGCTTTCTCTGTGTTGCATCATACGCCTCCCCGCGAGAGGACCTTCCCCTGTCTTGGATGGCTGTGTTTTATTTTCTTTATTTGACTTGTCCATATTTGTTTGTTGAAGTTTTTTGTGGTTTAAATTTTTTTTTACAGGATGGGGTAACCGGTCCCATGCCCAACCCTCCTTAGTCGCCTTCTACGACATGCTTGGCAGGGGACAGTGTTACTATTCTTTGCTCCCCTTTCGGGCCCCGGTAACACACGGGTGTAAAAGTAGATGCCCCATCTAAAATCCATAGATTTATTACAAGAAAACGTGTCAAAGAAAATAGTAGCAATGACATCATGTCAAGTATTTGCAGTAATGAAAACATCAGTTTGGACGAAGTCACGCCAACACCGAGTAAGATTTCTAAATCTAAAGTTCATAGACAGTTCATGGACAGATATTTAAGTCTGGGATTTTCTTGGTCTGGACAGAAAGATTGTCCTCAGCCATTATGTGACAAACTTGCGAACGAAGCCATGGTTCCTAGTAAATTGAAAAGACATTTGACAACTAAACATGCACATCTCGGAGAAGAAAAACTAACATTGAGGTACATATTTCAACAGAGCTTAAAAATGAGACTTTGCGCTACAAGTTCACGGAATCTACAAACATAAGTGACAAAGCACAACTATTCGCATTTCTTCGCATTGTCCATGGAAATGAAATCATAAACCAGTTTTTATGCTGCAGAGAACTTTTAGATCGCACGAGAGGGCAAGATATATTTGATACTTTGACTGCCTACTTTAAAAAATGTGATCTCTCCTGAAGTCATGAGTGGGTGTTTGCACATCCATGATGGGGTCTTTCAAAGGTTTTGTTGCACTTGTAAAACAACAAAATCCAAACAGGATTTCTACATATTTATTTCTGCATAGGGAAGTCATTGTTGGAAAGACGCTGGGGAAAAAATTAAAGTCTGTATTAGACCGGGCTGTCCTAATGGTCAATTTTCTTAAGTCAAGGCCTCTAAAGACCCGACTATTCAAACAGCTTTGTGGACTTTTTAAACAGCTTTGTAAAGCTGTGGATTCACAGTATGAATGTTTAACTGTACACACAGAAGTGAGATGGTTATCAAGGAGAAAAGTGTTAGCTCGGGTGTATGAACTAAGGAACGAAATGAATTTTTATTTTTTCAGGCAGAAGGACACATAAAATTTTATGAAAATCTCAGCAGAGAACCGTGGTGTGCCAAGCTGGCATACCTGGCAGAAATACCAGTATGCAAGGGCGAAATGAAAACATCCTTACATGTACTGATAAGCTACTCTCATTTTTTTCTAAAGTACATTAATCTGGTTAGATAGAGATAGGGAGGGTAACCTTTATCCTTTTCCACTGGTACTCAAAAACAATATAAAAGACGTTGCTACCCTCGTAATGGAGCATTTGGAAACATTGGAGCAAAATATCCAATATTACTTTTCATCTTTGACTACAGAGAGATTCGACATGGTAAGAAATCCCTTTTTGCCTGTTTCATCTGACTTGGATTTTACAATATTTACAAGAGTAAAGTTAGCTTCTACTTCAATTGATCGCAATCTTAAAGGGAAACACTCTGAGATACCTCTGGACGCATTCTGGATTTCTGTTAAAGATTCTGTATGGAAAACTAGCTTTAATTATTTTAATGCAGTTTTCTACGTCATATTTATGTGAGTTGGAATTTTCAACTTACAAGCATTAAGTGCAAAAAAGTGAAAGACTTCTCTGTGTTGCACGATGAAATAAGAGGTTGCTTATCTCATACACGCCCAAATATTCAAGAAATTACTAAATAGCATCAAGCTCAATTAATTCAAATTTATATTGACTTGTTGCGGTGTCTACTTGCTTACTACCCTAGAAGTGATCTTGGCCACAGAAACTATCCTGTTACTACATATTCATTGTACCAGTAACATTAACATCTAAAAAGACACGTAACAGCCATAATTTTGGGGGCCAAGCCGGGATCTAAACATATGATGTTTCAGCAATTTTTCAAGTCGGTGGGCTACATTTTCTGAATGGGCAGAATATTTTTCTGAAATTATCAATAAATGTGTATGTTTATGAACATACAGTAAGTATGACAACTGTTCCGAAGGTCCAAGATATCCCTATAATGAGCTATACAAAAGTAGATAGAACTCAACATTGGCGATATCAGCATTCATTATCATCAGGTGCCGCGTGAACCGGTCAATATCTGTAAGTACTGTCAAAAGAGTCATTGAGCAATTTCCTTCAATTTATACCCATTTTCCTCCAGTTGATATTTTTTTAGTAACAAAGCCTTCACAGCATTATAATCATTTCTAGAATGATCATCCATGGTGCAAACTGCAGTAAGAGCGTCACCCACCAACAAACTCATCAACCTGCTAGGCCATGTAGCTCTATCAATCTTAAACTCTTGGCAACATGTCTCATAAATATTTAAGAAACATGAAATGTCGTCGATATTAGAATTAAATTTGGGCATATTTAGTTTAAAAGTAGAGGCATGGTTTTTTTCCCCAGCCTCCTCATCTGCTGGATTAGACTGTTTAAGTTGAACTTTTAATGTTTCCAACTCACGTTCTGCCATTCTTTGAGCATATGCTAATTTTTTCTCCTTAAGTTCATATTCTCTTTTTATTCTTTTGCTCAAGAGCTAATTCTTCTTGTCTTCTCTTGTCAGCTAATTCTTCTTGTCTTTTCCTGTCAGCTAATTCTTCTTGTCTTCTCTTCTCAGCTAAATCCTCATCTCTCTTATCCTTAGCCACGGTTCTCTGATCTCTTGCCTCGTCTTCTAACCTTTTTTTTTCTTTTGCATGCTCAGTAGATGCATAGGTTTTTAAAGCTTCTCCCTTCATACCAAATTCCTTTCCAATCTTCATAAATTCTCCAAAGTAGCCATAATTCACTATTATATATAATTAATAAGTGAGCAATATTAGCAACAATTATTTCCCCTCTCACATGCAAGAAATTATAGATGTTATTTTAGGTGCAAAAACAAAATCGAGATACCAACAAAATCACAGCATAAATGATTACATTAGAAAGAGCTAACTCAAGATAATACTAATGAATAAACCAAGGCAGAAATTTATGAATTGTAGAAAAATGAAATACAAAATGTTGGCTCTACTACACTTATGACAATACAATCACAATTTCACAACATATAATACATTTAATAACTGAATGATAGCAAGATTAGATAAACAAATTTACAAACAATAATGGAGAATAAACCAGATAAAATACGATGAACCTGACAACAAATATAAAGTTACAAATAAACAAGGCAAAACAGCTAACAGAATGGTATGATAAGCTCAGTAGTAGCAGTAAACACACAGCTTTGTAATGCCGGCCCCACTATCTGAGAAAATCATAAACCAAACCTAAAGACCAACCAATAATTCATGACCAAGGGATTGGTATTGTGAATTAATGGTTCCCTTGCCAACCAACCTGCCTATCTCACAAACATGTAAATACAGATATACTTATAATATATATTTTAAAAAAAGAACTCTGTCAAATGAGATTCTTCAAGCCACACACTGTATGTATCAATAAATATACTTATCTGCTATAAGAAAACAAAAAATTCCTTCTGTCTTCAACCTCTGGCTCAGAGAATGACGATTAACATACAGTGCTTGACCAGGGTTAGACTTAGAAATCCGGCTAGCAGCCGATCACCGCCATCTTGAAAAAATATTCTGCCCATGCAGAAAATATAGCCCACCGACTTGAAAAATTGCTGAAACATCATATGTTCAGATTTCGGCTTGAGGCCTCCAAAATTAGGGCTGTTACGTGTCTTTTTAGATGTTAGTGTTACTGGTACAATGAATATGTAGTAACAGGATAGTTTCTGTGGCCAAGATCATTTCTAGGGTATTAAGCAAGTAGACACCTCAACAAGCCGATATAAATTTGAATTAATTGAGCCACAATGGACGAAATGGATGATATACAATTTGTTTAGGACTGCACGCAGCTCCACATACCATACAGTTCCGGCCAACATATAATGGCAGATAAGATGCAGTAAACGATATACCGTAGGCAGTCAGTTCACGCCAGGAACGCTGTCCTTTTGTTCTCAATATTATTTATTCCTCTTAACACTCCACACTGAGAAATTATTTTTCTTGTCAATACAGATAACTAGATACATCTCACCGAAGATCTTGATGTATTAATGATAACAGAACTCCATTACATACACTTCAACAATAAGGAGCTCAAACTCATACGTCCACTCGCCTTGACACACAATCGTATATCCCCGCACTTCTACTCCTCTAGTTTCACGTCAGCCAGCCAAGCATGTCGGCTTAACGTCACTCACCCGTCTTTATCAGTGACCCGTATAAAATAAACAAACAAAGAGCCCTGTTGAGAGCTAACCATGTAATAGGCACAATCGTTATGAATTTTAATCATAACACCCAAGTATCGCATTAGGACTATCAGATTTGTATGAAAAACCTCTTTCTTTTTTTTTCTTTTTTTTTTTTTTGGTCAAATGTATGTTCTAATTATTTTAAACAATTAAAGGAGAATCGAATTGAGAGTTTTCTTTATTCTAAAGTACCCACAAATTAGTGTATTTAATTTAATATATATATATATATATATATATATATATATATATATATATATATATATATATATATATATATATATATATATATCACTGTAATTTTTTATTCAGGCGCGGAGTCAGATAGGTGTGCCGCAAATTTGTAGAAAATTTAAGAGTGTGCCGTGAACACAAAAAGGTTGAGAAACACTGCCCTAGGCAAACAGTTCAATAATCGCCCCAATGCCTACATAAACACATTCATAGCCATGAAACGCGGACATACATGCGCTCATACAAATGCACAGCAGACTGCTTAAGCAGAATTCGTTTAAGCTAATTTTTGGTTAAGTCGAAAAAAATTTTGCAGCTATCAGCCAAATGTCTTCTTTGGCTTTGTTTAAAAAAGACACCTGTTTAGTCGACTTATTATAACTCGAAATTTCGGGTAAGTCGAAGTCATTGTTTAGTCCCATCTCAAAATAGGATTCTTTTAAGCAGGTTTTTGTCTTCGCGTCGTCTCAGAAGATCAAATTACATTTTTATAAGCCTCCGTTGCGGTGTGCAGTATTTTTTTTTTTTTTTTTTTGCGAAAAGGCAAATGATGATCGGGCTGCAGACTTCAGTTCTACCAGTCTCCAAATTATTGCGAACGGAAATAGGACGCCAGACTCAACGATGAAAGAAAGACAGTCAAGAACGACTCTGATCAAAGCGACATCAAAAGATCCTGTGCTATGGGTCAATAACTCGTAATAGCGACCTACTTGTCTACTGTCGTTTTGACACTTGCTATCAATATTAATGTAGTACACGCTTGAAGAGTATACAAATCTCAACCTAAACACTATGACTTGTGCCATGTATTGTGATATGGAATTTTATGATATGGTCATAGAGAACCTTTACGTTATGAGTGAAAGTCCTAGAGAATATTTTGGACAGACATGTGAACTGTACACAGATTCAAAGCAAGATCACCAGTTTATTTTTACTTTTATGTTTTTTTTTAAATTTACATATAACTGAAAATTATTTTGTGTGTTCCTATGAATGTCTATTATTACCCTTCATCTTCCTACGCAGAGGGAAGCAACACATGTGTACCCAGCCTTCCAGTGTCTTACCGAGTCTTTTTTATCCCCTTAATATGTCTCCGATTCCCTGTGGATATTATTACCTTGTATAATGCTGCACCTTCTTGATTTCATTGATAGTTCTGACTTTTATTTTAATCTGCATGAGGCCAGCATGATAATACACATTTATCATACACAATATTTGTGCTATGTCATGCTGATGCTTGCAACTGGTATTTTGTTGTTAGCATTTGTCTTCTGTGATTACTGTTTCTAAGATTCGATACTAACATTTTGATGTACCCTAGCTGATGCTGCGAGTGATTATGCTGTGGATTTAACAGGTGTGCGTGGTGTTTTCACTAGTCAACAAATTTTCAAAAGTTATTTGTACCAGAAATTAAATATACCATTTCTTATTGATTTTGACACGCTGATTTCAAATATCATAATTAAATTCACCACTTGGCTCTTGGTTTTTTTTTAATGATGAATTTACGTTACAGTAATACAAATAACGTATGCTTGTTTAATTCTCTAGGGTGAACAGCTAGTCTTTCTACTTTAGCATTATAAAAATTGTGGTTACATACTCAATTAATTGATATTTCAACATAAAATGATAGAAAAAATAAAAACATTATTTAAAGTTCACATATCATGTTTTAAAAAGGCACATTTGAACCCATTCCGTCATTATTCAGTCGCTGTTCGAGCTCTCTTTGCTTGCTTCTTGTAGTCAATCGATGAGGTATCTCTTGTCACAGTCCAACAGTAATCAGCAAGCATTGAAGGGCTCCAATTGCCTTGATACCTTGTCTCCATAGCAGCAATGTCCTGGTGAAATCGTTCACCGTGCTCATCACTGACCGCTCCACAGTTTGACGTAAAGAAATCCAGATTCTCATCCAGAAAATGAATTTTCAAAGACATGTTGCAGCCAAGACTCTTATACTTCAGAAGGAGATTTTCTACAATTTCATTGTAATTATCAGATCTGTTGTTTCCAAGAAAATTGTCCACCACTGACTTAAATGCTAGCCATGCTGCTTTTTCCTTGCCATGCAACACGCAAAGAAACTCGTCATCGAGAAGACGTTTTCGAATTTGCGGACCAACAAATACTCCCTCTCTTATTTTAGCTTCACTCAGTCTTGAAAATTTTCTGATGAGGTATTTGAAAGCCTCATCTGTTTTCTCCATTGCCTTGACAAAGTTTTTCATGAGACCCAGCTTAATGTGCAAGGGTGGCAACAAAATCTTGCTGGTGTCGACAAGTGCTGGGTTCTCAACGTTCTTACTGCCAGGCTGCAATGACTGCCTGATAGGCCAATGTCTTCTGATGTAATGGTCATTTCGTGCACGGTTATCCCACTCACAGAGAAAGCAACAGTATCCACCCTGTAGTCTAAGCAAAAGAGCGACCACTTTTAAGTCACCGCAAAGTGACCAATGACGATGATCGTAGTTTATTCACTTCAAAAGCTGCTTAATGTTTTCATAAGTTTCTTTCATATGAAATGCGTGACCAACTGGAATTGACGGTAACACATTACCATTATTCAACAAAACAGCGTTAAGACTCGTCTTGGATGAATCAATGAAAAGCCTCCACTCTTCCGGTATGCAACTGATTTTGAGGGCTGCCATTAAACCAGAAATGTTGTGGCACGCAGAAAGGTCACCCTCTTTGAAAAAGAATGTAATAAGCGGCTTCTGGCGGTTCCTATACACAGAACTTGTAACATCTTCTGCCAGGAGATTCCACTGTTGCAATCTGGAACCCAAAAGCTCCGCCTTGTTCTTTGGTAAATCATTCAGTTCACCTTGGGTTATTAAGTGTGGTTTATTGGATTTAGTTTGCTCAAAATCTGGGTCGCTTGAGGTTGATGGTTCAGGACCACCAATGTCCTCTTCTTCATCAGTGGAAGCAGCTGAAAATGATTCTGGCACTTTGGGAATTGGTAGGTCATCGCATGTGGTACCGGACGTATTGCAGAGGGGATGTTTGGATATTCCAGAGTCCATTTTTTCTTGTTTGATATGCCTTTTTCAATTGGAGGGACCATGCAAAAGTAACAGTTGTTGAGATGATCAGTGGGCTCTCTCCAAATCATTGGGACTGCAAAAGGCATAGCTTGCCTTTTGCCAGTCAACCACAGTTTAAGATGTGCTGCACATGTATTGCAGCATATGTGTGGCGCCCAGCTCTTATCTTGATCTCCTATTCTGCATCCAAAATACAAACTGTACGCCTTCTTAATCACTTTAGTTATATTTCGTTTTTGTGATAGAACTGTCACCTCACCACATATATAACATAAATTATTAGCACTGTTCTCACATGTCCTAGGCATTTCTAGCTACAATACTTTTGATAAGGACAAATGCACTAACTAATGGCAAATTTTATCAGAGATAAGATATTTATACACAAAGGTGATGTAATCATAGGTAGGATTGCATCATCAACTTCTAGTTACATTTTTATTGGTCATTAGAAAAAATTATGCAATCTCCCACAACAGTTGCGTCATATATATAAATTGACCGTAATTAAATAAACTAGTAGCATATATCTTGAAAACTAGAGCCAATCAACATTTTTTAATGTCATTTTCGTTTTCAGCACACAAAAATTAGTTAAGATCAGCTATTTTCATTTCTGGTACATTTTGGTTGTTGACTAGTGTTATAGGATATGCAGTTGCAAAGGTTTTGGTATTTGCATCTACGGTACAAACAAAGGACATGATTTGATACTTTATGCTTTTAATTTGCTTTTGAAAAGGGAAAAAGATGCAAAAATGCTAATCAAACGATGACCAGTTGTAAATAAAGGGTTGCAATTGTGACGTTTTACTTTCTGTCTTATTCTGGCCTCTAAATGTCCACCTCAGAGAACAACTCTGGATAAGCAGAATTTCGTATAAACAGAAGTATTTTAGATGGTCCCAGCGACTTCTACTTATCCGGACTGCACTGTATATGTATACACACTTATACTGTAGTGCAGAAGAAGCATACAAAAATAACTTTTTAAATCGAAATTCTGATTTTTTTTTTTTTTTTTTCTTTACACCACTTGTTTAGTTCACTCAACTTTGGCGCCTCCGAAATGTTACCGCTCTGTGCAACCGCTTAGTTCGCCTCATCGTTAAACCGGCCATGTGTCTAGGTTGAACGGGGCGCGCCTCGCCAACATAAGGTAAAACTGCTATTAAATGTTTTATTTTATTTTTACAAATACCTCAAGCATCAGCATCATTCGTGACGACTACCACTGACACTGCTGCTGCTCGTAATAATAGTTATATTTCTCTTGTCTTACTATCATTGTCACTAATGCTAATGGTGCTTCGTTTGAGCTACTATTATTTGTCAATGGTACTTTTATACTGTTCAAAAAAAGAAACGCATAGATATCAGAGGGCGCGTTTTTATGAGTTTGTAAGTAAAATTTGGTGCTAGGGTATATAAAAACCAGCCTCATATGTTCTTTACAGTGTCAAATGCACGTGTTGACCTGAATTGCGTTCGTTTTTGTAATCGTTACAACGCAGTGGTCAATAGTGTTTATGACGCAATTTTTGACCACAGCTCATGTTGCGCGCACGTGAAAGCAACAAAATTTGGGGTGAACACTATTCACTGACTACGCAACTGAAACCCTATAAAAGGATAACGCTACACACACACAAATTTACTTCATTTTCAAGCAGACATTTATGGCGTCTCTATCGATAAATTTAAGGAACATTACTATTGGCCGACTGCATGCAGGCGAAAGTCAAAGTCAGGTTGCCAGGCATCTAAACGTGCATCAGAGTATCATCAGTCGACTTTGGCACCGGTTCCAAGCCACTGGCTCAGTTGAAAACCGGCATCGCAGTGGACGACCCAGAGTGACAACAGCAGCGGACGATCGCTTTATTCGGCTTCGTCACCTCAGAGACAGGTTTACAACAGATTCCTCAACTGCCCAGTCATTGCCTGCAGGACGTCATGTGTCTGATCAAACTGTCCGGAATAGACTGCATGACGCTGGACTTTGGGCACATCGACCTCACCGAGGACCTGTCCTTACGCGCCGCCATCGCCAAAATCGACTTCTTTGGGCCAACCAGCATCGTCCCTGGGCGGCAGCTGACAATCAATGGAGACGTGTCTGGTTTAGTGACGAATCTTTCTTTTTGTTGCAGCGTCATGATAGACGGAGTAGGGTCTACCGTAGGCGAAATGAACGTTTTGCCCAAAATTGCGCTGATAAAGCTCCGCCGCACGGTGGTGGAGGTGCAATGGTGTGGGGAATGATCAGTTACAACGGAAGGAGTCAATTGGTGCACATTGAAGGAGGCTTGAATGCGCAACGATACGTCAATGAAATTCTTCGACACCATATCATTCCACTTTTGGCTGCCCAAAGGTCTGTGTTTCAACAGGAAAACGCCAGACCCCATTGTGCACGGTTGACGACGCAGTTCCTGACTGCCACCAACATTCTCACCCTTCCCTGGCCATCCCTGTCTCCATATATGAGTCCGATTGAGCACCTGTGGGATGAGCTGCATAGACGTGTTTGTCGCCGAGATGTTGCTCCAGCCAATCGTCGTGATCTGTTCCAGGCACTCCAGGAAGAGTGGGCAGCCATCCCACAGGCCCACATCAGACGTCTGATAGCTTCCATGCCCAGGAGATGCCAGTCGCTGATCGATGCAAGTGGATGCCACACACCATACTAACGGGAAAGTCCGTACGCCAAATAAACTCTAGTGACCCAGATGCAAAACTACTGTCAATTGATTGGTTGAACCCTAAGGTATTCTTGTGTGCAATTTGAACAATTAACTCATTAAATTAAAAAAGTTATTGAATGTCAGAATTATGGCTATGTGTGTGCCTTCGGTAGCTATGCGTTTCTTTTTTTTTTTTGAACAGTATAGTTCTACTTCCTAGGAGTTGTCCACATATAATTTCACATAGTTTTTGCCATTTTGTCTCTCTTTCCGCCCCCCCCCCCCCCCCCCCCCCCCTCCCCCTGTTTTTTTTTCTCCATTGTCTCAAATACCCACACCTGCCAACTCGTGTGACATCACAGATCTCTTCCCCCCTTCCCGCTTTTTTGCCACCAACTTTTTTTACTACTGAAAAGAGAGAATACTGTCGAATTAAATTATTTAACCAATGTGGGTAATTGTCGTAAATTTATTTTGAGAGAAAAGAGTCTTAGAAATAGTGGTCCGGTTTAGAGGGAAATGATGTTGGAAAACTCAGTGATAGAAAATGTAGAGATTAAATAGTTGCTTCACAGCGTGCTGGAGGAGAGTAAAGACAGACTTATTTACGACAAATCGTTTCTCTCAATCTTCTCTTCCGCTCTCCTGGTCAAACAATTATTTGCCAGTTTTCCAGACACACCTCTGCGCGCACACCGATTTGGTGTTTTCAAACACATAGACGACGTAGATACAAACTATATTAAACGAATAGTGGAAAAGTTGGGCTTTGGGTATCTCCAACACAGTACTCAATGAGTTTATGTGATTTTATTCACCTTAAACATCAATCACTAACAAATATCAGGTATTACATAAATTATCATAAGTACACAAATGCAAATAACAAGTTTGGGAGGGGTGAAGAAGATTGGTATCGACTAAGCCCTTCCCGCTTATTAGACAAAGATAAACCCAGTCCAGAGATAGATAATATCAGGAACACGGGTACGTTAACCTAACAGTGAAGTTAATTGCTCTGAAAGAGGTGTTACAAAGTTTGGTATAGGTGATAGAAAAAACCTGTTCTTCCCAGCTGTTCTTCCTTTTACTAAGCAAATGGAAAGGAGGGGGGTTTAAAACAGAGTTAACCAATTATCACCTCCCCCTTAAAGGAACAGTGCAGGGAGTACAGAAAAATTATATTACCATGCACGAAAGTTAACAGAAGGGTTACAAGAGAAAAAAAGATTAAATTTCCTGTCATTCATGCACACGCGTGAGGATCCACACTCATATACTCACACACTTACCGAATGCAGCCTCAGACGATCCATAAAAGTATATAAAACAGCAAGTATTCTCTTGACATGTGAACTGTCTAGTCCTTCGATGTCCCGCCCCAGATGTTTGCGAGATTTTGCTGGTAACAAATATTCTCACTTATCGCAAGACTTGAAGACTAAGAGTTCTTGTGTTTTTTATTATATAAAAAAGGAGTCTATGGGATGGCACTGACACAGTTCGGCACAGGGGTGAAAATGAAGTGGTCTCTTTTAATCTTCCGCTATGGTAAAATTCCTTCAATGCGTGATGATAGTAACTGACCGGAAAGTTTTATTAAATCCAACTGAGGAAAAACTAGGCCCAGTCACAGTCAGGAAAATATGTACTCTCTCTCACAGTAAACAGTAAATATAATATCGCTACTGGCGATGATTACCTTCCAGTTTATCTTACAGGTTTGTAATGGTAATTTGATGATTGTTCTTTACAATGTTCTTGGGTGGGCTTTATTTCATTTAATTCTGACAGCTAGATCGCAAAGGACCGCCACAAGATTATATTTAAAAGAAATGTTTCTTCAATATGGCTGGAAGTTTATAGGATGATTTCTTTATTTCTTTCTTTATTTAGCTGGGACCGCAGGTTACGATCACTCGCTTTGCACAGAATAGAAATCACTGCAAATATATATATATAAAATCCAGGGGAAAATCTATAACAAGATTTCAATAAAGCTAGTGCTTCTGTAAAGGTCTGGCCAGCGAGTGATAAAGTGTCTATTCTTCATGGTCTATTTATCTAAAATGGAATGTAAGTTGAGTGGGACATGAAAAACTTGACAGCTTATTTCATCCCAGGAACTTTTGGGGATCTGACCGCCAAATCAAGGGGAGAAGCCGCCCCCTGGTCTTCGTATCTCCGCTCGCTGCTGCCCGTTTCGGTTTTTCCCGTTCGCTCGGTTCTGCAGTTGACACCGAGACGCGAAAATAGCGGCAAGAAACTGCGTCTCGTATCAGGGATCACTACTGTCTTTGATAGCGCCGATAGTCTCCCCTGAAATCTCTCAGTCTGTCTCTTTGATCGTGGTCGCATTATCTGTTTGATTCTGGCAACGCCCCCCACTGGCCAAGTTAATGAAAATAACTGCCTATGATTGTTCAAGAGATGTTAGTGGGCGTGATTTAATCTCTCCTTAAATCAATGCGATGACCAGAATAAACGATAGGTAAACTCTCCGCATATCAATCAGCAAACGTGTTTGCCCTCTGTGTGGAACAGTTGCATAGCTAATGAATCCACGTGAAAGAAGTCCCGTTTTTACAAGAAGTTACAACAAAGTTCAGGGTCAGCCGAGTTCGTCCATCACAATCGTCCCCTCTTTTGAGACGTGAAAACGTGTTTTCATGTTTGATTTATGACGATGAAGCTGCCCTGATCGGTAACTTTTGGATGATTGGTATCTTCACCTTCCTCCTCTTCCTCTGTAGTCCAGTTTCTACTCAGGAAATCAGCCCCGACATTCTGTTTTCCCGGAATATATTCCACTTTGAAAGAATAAACGCTTAAAAGGAGGGCCCAACGCATGATCCTAGCGTTAAATTCTTTATTGGCACCAAGAAATGCTAACAGAGCGTGGTCTGTTTGCACCGTGAAAGATGTACCATAAAGAAACTCATGATGGCGTCTGATACCGTCAATCAGAGCAAGACATTCCCTTTCAACTACGCTGTAGTTCCGTTCCGCTTTATTTAATTTCCGACTGCCATAGGCAACTGGAAATAGCATGTTCAGGTCACTGTCATCGGCTTGAAGCAGTGTTGACCCGATGCCCTGACCTGACGCGTCGACTCTCAGTACAAAAGGTTTCTTGAGGTCAGGCAACCTCAAAATGGGGTATGCAGACAACTGTCCTTTCAAAGTGCTATACGCGTGTTCGCACTTTTGATCCCATATGACCTTATCAGGACAACCTTTCTTTGTGAGGTCAGTCAGAGGTGCCGTCAGTCCGTTGAAGTTCTGGATGTACTTCTGATAGTATGCACATAGCGATATGAAGGAACGTACGTCTTTCTTCGTTCGGGGTCTTTTTGCTGCCACTATTTCTCCACGTTCTTCTTAATAGGCCAACTGCATCCGTGAGAAATAGTGTGCCCCAGGAAGTCTAACTGTTCAAACCCGATGAGACATTTGCTAGGTCTGGCTGTGAGACCCGTTTCCTGTAGTCTCCTGAGGAGCATAGCAACCGTAGCAATATGTTCTTCATAGGTTTCCGATGCAATTAATATGTCATCCATGAAATTATGGATATGGGGACTTTGCAAAGGTTCTAGAAGCTTCCTCATCATCCTGGTGAACACTCCTGGTGCGTTATGCAAACCGAACGGCATCACATTAAATGTGTAATGTCCTTCGCTAGTGCTGAAAGCTAACAAAGGTTTAATTTCCTCCTTGACTGGTATTTGATAATAACCTTTACTGAGGTCAATCTTGGAGAAGATCTTTGCTTTGCTGAGCTTGGTGAACAACTCAGAAACAGTTTGGAGAGGTTCGGGCTGGAATTCCGTTACAGCGTTTAGCAACCTGTAATCAATGCACAGCCGAACTTCCTTATTGGGCTTCTGCAACAGCACTACACTCGAGCTGTAAGGAGATGTAGACTCACTGATAATTCCTGCCTGACGCAGCTTGTCTATTTCCCCACGAAGTGCATCAGCTTTAGCGTACGGGATGGGGTAAACTCTGGTTTGAACCGGGGTCTCGTTTGTTAATTTCATATCAAATTCAATGAGATTTGTTCGACCAGGTACATCCGTTAAGACTGCACTGTACTGTTTTAGTAGAGCCCTGGTTTCTGTTTGTTGTTCTGGTGAGAGATTGTCGCCGAACTTGACATCTTTAAAGGATTCTGTGGGTTGCAGTGGATACTCCATGCAACCATCATCATCTTCCTCGTCTTCCGTTGCTATGGCGACAGCCAGGAGATGCTCGGAGGATGGCACCGGTCTTTCCAAATATTTCTTTAGCAGATTTATGTGGAAGACCTTCTCCTTTCCTTTGATGGAGATCTTGTAATTGGTACGTGAGATCTTTTTAAGGACGGTAAACGGTCCTTGCCATCCGATGCGAAGTTTATTGCTTCCGGTTGGAAGTAGCAATAGGACTTTCTCCCCTGGTTGTAGTTCTCTCTCTTTTGCAGCTTTGTTGTATCTTTTAGTAATTTTAGCGCGGGCTTTCTTAAGGTTGGTAGTAGCTAGATCCCATCCTAGCTTTAGCCTTTCCTTAAGCTCAGATACATACTTGCTTGCAGAGACGACTGTCTCGTCAGCCTTCTGGTCTGTCAGGGACCGAAGTAAGGCTTCTAGTGGCCCCTTAATAGGTCTGCCAAATAAAAGTGTAGCTGGCGCAAAACCCGTAGACGCTTGGGGTACCTCTCGGTAGGCGAATAAGGCAGCCGATATATATTGGTCCCAGTCTTCCGGTTTCTCCTGACCCAGCTTACGTAACATCATGGTGAGGGTACCGTTAAAACGTTCCACGAGCCCATTTCCGGCCGGATGGTAGGGACTTGTGTGGATATGTTTGGCCCTCAAGATCTTAAAGATCTCCTCCATTAACAGGCTACGGAATTGGGATCCATTGTCCGTCAAAACTTGTTGAGGGAATCCCAACCGTGTAAAAATTTGCACAAGGGCTTCTGCGACATGCTTGGAATTAGTGCATGGTAGCGGTACAGCTTCGGCCCACATAGTGCAAGTGTCGACTAAGGTCAGGATGAACCTGTTCCTTCTTTTGGTCTTTTCCAGGGGACCAATGATGTCGACAGCAACCCGTTCAAATGGAGTCCCTACTATTGGCATTTGCCCCATAGGTACTGGGGGTGTCAAGTGCTTGGGTGCTACCCGTTGGCACTGGGCGCAGGATTTCACATACCTGACAATGTCAGAGTTCATTCCTGGCCACCAATAGTGGTTTTTTATTCGCTGAATAGTGGCGTTTTGTCCCATATGTCCGCTAAAGGGAAGAGAGTGCCCCATTTCTAAGATCTGGCTTCTGTACTGCGTCGGTACTAGGAGCTGGTTATTCCCCCGTGTCCGGGTTGCCCGTTCTACGATACAATACGCCATCCTTAGAAAAGATGTCTCCGTTGTGTCTGGGGTCCTTAGCCATGGGCAGTTTTTTAAAGCAGGGCGCCAGAGTAGGGTCCTTTTGTTGCGCCTCCTTCAGTTCATTCGGCAACAAATTTGGCGCAGGCTCCCTCTCTTTCTTGGCTTGCCCTCTTGTGGTTACCGCTGCCACAATCGGCTCCTTAGGTCTCCCAATGAACACATATCTACATCCCAAGATAACTGGGTAGATAGGATCATCCATAATGGCCGCTTTAATAACCCCTCTGACAAAATCAGAGTGTATTTCTACCAATGCGATAGGAAGCGTCCTGGGTGCATCACTCCTGAAAACTCCACTAAGTTTGACGGTTTCCTCTGTCTCCTGACCGGGTTTGACTAGGTGCCTAGCGACAATACAATCAAAACTTAATCCAGTGTCAAAAAGACAAGTAGTAGAGGTACCGTTCAAAATTACAGTTCCTCGAGTTGAGGGTCGGTCCCCCTCAGGTTGAGAATCACTGACATTGACTCTACCTTTCGAGGCTGTATGCAAACATCCAATGCGGTTTGCACCGGTTTGTTTGCCCTGATCAGACGTTCCTGGTGTAGGGGTCTTCCCTTTTCCTTGACCTTGGTGGCCGCGCTGCCACGTAGGCTTGTTGGGTTGATCAGAATTGTTGTTGGGGGGGGGGGGGGTTATCGGGTTTTGTAGAATTTCGATTTTTCCTGGGGGGGGGGTTTCTGGGTATTGTTATCTCGTTGGTTATAATGTTGAGAGGAAGTGGAAGAATAGGATGCCTGCTCTAGATTCTGTTTACGAGATGGCTCATCTGTGGGTTTACGTTTAGTGCTGGGAAGTTCGGCCATTGCATTGCTATAGCGTTCGGCTTTATTGAGTATGTCTTCAAGCCTGACTGCCCCCTGTTCAGCCAAAAATCTACGAGTTTCATTCGACAAAGTGGATTTTATCTGCTCCACAAGAACAAGTTCGAGGAGTCCCTCATATGAAAGAGGTAGGTCAGATAATTCAATGCACTTTGTCAGATAACCCGTGAGACGTGAAGAGAACTGGGGAAATGTTTCCGTGCTCTCTTTTCGGCTGTTTCTGAACAACTGCAGAAACTTTCGGGCAGTCATCTCAAACTGCTGTAGTAAGGCCTTCTTCAACAGGTCATAATCATGTTGATTCGGTCCCAGCTTTGTGTACACGTCATAAGCATTGCCTTTCAGTGACATTGAGAGTTTAAGCGCCCAGCGGGTACTCTCTAATCCATAAAGATTCGCGAGTCTCTCGAATTTTTCTAGGTAGCTGTCAATTTTTTCGTTAGGGCTAGGAAAAGATTCTAAAGAAAACGACATAGCAGTTAATTGGGCAGATTGAGTACTGGAGAGGTCCATTGATTGAGACTGGGGCGAAGACGGCTCTCCGTTAGTCGAAGTAGAGGCGCCCCGACTCTCTAGAGCCTTAAGCGCCAGTTGATGCTGTCTTTCCTTGTCTCTCTCTCTCTCTCTCTCTCTCTCTCTCTCTCTCTCTCTCTCTCTGCGAGTTTCCATCTCTGCTTCAATTTTCTTCTGTTCCAAAAGACGTTCTTCCGCTTCTTTCTTATCTGCCCTCTCCTGGGCTTCTCTCCTCTCTGTTCTTTCTTTCTCTTCCTTCCTCTCAGCTTCTGCTCTCTGTTGCTCCGCCTTCCTCTCAGCTTCGGCTCTCTGTTGCTCCGCGTCATATATTTCCAATTCCTGGTTAATAAACGCGTTTGCAGCTTCTGCATCTAATCCTGCCTCTTTCGCTTCCAGCCTCAAGATGGACCTCATCTTTATCCTCTCTGCCATTGTTAAAGAATAAGATGAAGTATGCCTAGAGAACTAGTAAGAAGCAACGCGAAAGGGAGGAACTCTGAACCGCTACGAGAAAAAAAAAACACAAGTATAAATTTACCTGTGTTACCTCCTACCTGTACTGTGCAAACTTATCGCTGCTATTATCTGGCAATTAAGGCTCTAAACGCAAGCGACTATGCCACTAAATGGTAAGTTACACTGGAAAAGAATCTACTTTTACTAACAGTCGAGAAAAACTTATATTAAAACAATTTAAAAGGAAAACAAAATTTTTTTCCCTAAATTTTAAATCTCTGACAACAAACTCCGTCCCTAAAGTCAATTATTGAGATGAGACGTTGTTAACTTAATTTTTAAAAATCAGAACAATCCGTCTTTAGCTAAGCTCAACTCTTTTTAAACTTCAAAAACCTTAGTGACTGTAAAACAATCACGCAATCCCAGCAACTCTTATAAAGAAAGAAATATAATTATCTCCGCCAGAGGATAATAAAAAATAGCCAATATTTTTGTTTATCTGTACTTTCTACTGCTGTGGAGAGAAGACAACCTGTAAATATGCTGTGTGGACAACCCAAATACTTAAAGAACGTTTGTCTAGGGGTGTAATTATTTATTTATTTCCCTAATTCACAAAGACAGATCATTCACACTCTACCTAGTTAGACCCAGACTAAATCAGACTCAAAATATCTTTAACCCGGCTATGCGATTGCCTCAAATGTAGCTCAAGATCCCAGAACCAGCCCACAAATATGTGTGCATCAAATGTATCTCAAAATTATCCCGGCGAGCCAGCCAAATATTGTCGTAAATTTATTTTGAGAGAAAAGAGTCTTAGAAATAGTGGTCCGGTTTAGAGTGAAATGATGTTGGAAAACTCAGTGATAGAAAATGTAGAAATTAAATAGTTGCTTCACAGCGTGCTGGAGGAGAGTAAAGACAGACTTATTTACGACAAATCGTTTCTCTCAATCTTCTCTTCCGCTCTCCTGGTCAAACAATTATTTGCCAGTTTTCCAGACACACCTCTGCGCGCACACCGATTTGGTGTTTTCAAACACACAGACGACGTAGATACAAACTATATTAAACGAATAGGGGAAAAGTTGGGCTTTGGGTATCTCCAACACAGTACTCAATGAGTTTATGTGATTTTATTCACCTTAAACATCAATCACTAACAAATATCAGGTATTACATAAATTATCATAAGTACACAAATGCAAATAACAAGTTTGGGAGGGGTGAAGAAGATTGGTATCGACTAAGCCCTTCCCGCTTATTAGACAAAGATAAACCCAGTCCAGAGATAGATAATATCAGGAACACGGGTACGTTAACCTAACAGTGAAGTTAATTGCTCTGAAAGAGGTGTTACAAAGTTAGGTATAGGTGATAGAAAAAAACCTGTTCTTCCCAGCTGTTCTTCCTTTTACTAAGCAAATGGAAAGGAGGGGGGTTTAAAACAGAGTTAACCAATTATCACCTCCCCCTTAAAGGAACAGTGCAGGGAGTACAGAAAAATTATATTACCAGGCACGAAAGTTAACAGAAGGGTTACAAGAGAAAAAAAGATTAAATTTCCTGTCATTCATGCACACGCGTGAGGATCCACACTCATATACTCACACACTTACCGAATGCAGCCTCAGACGATCCATAAAAGTATATAAAACAGCAAGTATTCTCTTGACATGTGAACTGTCTAGTCCTTCGATGTCCCGCCCCAGATGTTTGCGAGATTTTGCTGGTAACAAATATTCTCACTTATCGCAAGACTTGAAGACTAAGAGTTCTTGTGTTTTTTATTATATAAAAAAAGGAGTCTATGGGATGGCACTGACACAGTTCGGCACAGGGGTGAAAATGAAGTGGTCTCTTTTAATCTTCCGCTATGGTAAAATTCCTTCAATGCGTGATGATAGTAACTGACCGGAAAGTTTTATTAAATCCAATTGAGGAAAAACTAGGCTCAGTCACAGTCAGGAAAATATGTACTCTCTCACAGTAAACAGTAAATATAATATCGCTACTGGCGATGATTACCTTCCAGTTTATCTTACAGGTTTGTAATGGTAATTTGATGATTGTTCTTTACAATGTTCTTGGGTGGGCTTTATTTCATTTAATTCTGACAGCTAGGTCGCAAAGGACCGCCACAAGATTATATTTAAAAGAAATGTTTCTTCAATATGACTGGAAGTTTATAGGATGATTTCTTTATTTCTTTCTTTATTTAGCTGGGACCGCAGGTTACGATCACTCGCTTTGCACAGAATAGAAATCACTGCAAATATATATATATATAAAATCCAGGGGAAAATCTATAACAAGATTTCAATAAAGCTAGTGCTTCTGTAAAGGTCTGGCCAGCGAGTGATAAAGTGTCTATTCTTCATGGTCTATTTATCTAAAATGGAATGTAAGTCGAGTGGGACATGAAAAACTTGACAGCTTATTTCATCCCAGGAACTTTTGGGGATCTGACCGCCAAATCAAGGGGAGAAGCCGCCCCCCGGTCTTCGTATCTCCGCTCGCTGCTGCCCGTTTCGGCTTTCCCCGTTCGCTCCGTTCTGCGGTTGACACCGAGACGCGAAAATAGCGGCAAGAAACTGCGTCTCGTATCAGGGACCACTACTGTCTTTGATAGCGCCGATAGTCTCCCCTGAAATCCCTCAGTCTGTCTCTTTGATCGTGGTCGCATTATCTGTTTGATTCTGGCAACGCCCCCCACTGGCCAAGTCAATGAAAATAACTGCCTATGATTGTTCAAGAGATGTTAGTGGGCGTGATTTAATCTCTCCTTAAATCAATGCGATGACCAGAATAAACGATAGGTAAACTCTCCGCATATCAATCAGCAAACGTGTTTGCCCTCTGTGTGGAACAGTTGCATAGCTAATGAATCCACGTGAAAGAAGTCCCGTTTTTACAAGAAGTTACAACAAAGTTCAGGGTCAGCCGAGTTCGTCCATCACAGTAATACAACAATCTTTCAAGTAAAATAGTGTTTAATTAATCAAGCTTTTACAATGATCTGCCCTTTCATGTGCAATGTCCTAGCACAAGACAGGGCCCAACCTTTGCTCTACCCAACTAAATGCATTTGCATTCCTTTCTTCCCCCCCCCCCCCCGGGGCATAAACACACACACACACACACAAATATAAACTGTTGATATTTGCTGTTGTGTATAGTGAGTGTTGCTAAATGTAATGATACGTAGCTAGCTGTCAAACATTCTCACATGATGAAGCATAATCACGAAGCCTGGACACACTGGATCCAACTCGACACTTTTAATCAATCATATTATTAGAAACAGTGAAACAGGAAGAGGAAGTTAGCATAAGGGCAAGTAACTCTAGTAGGAAACAAAGTAACTATGGAGACATATACAAACGACCCCATCAACATAAACATTCCCACCAGCCTGAATACCATCTTTCAGCTTTTGAGTCTTCGAGTCTTGTTGGGATGGTGATAGATTACTATTGTTTTATTTATTTTTAATCTAATTTTAATCAACTGTACAGTTTATTTAGCCTTCATTTTGTTTAATTTAAGGTGTGTAATACATTATAGTAACAAAAGAGAAATATATGTAGGTAAAATCAATTTAAACCAGTTAAAGGTTATCACAGGTATCCGATATTTCAGCAACATTTATAATATTAATACACATCGTTCACGAGAGAATTGTTAAATAGTGTAGATATAAGTAGACTATAAAGATAGAACATTTATTTTGTTCCGACATCATTTATGAAAGAAGCATCCTCACATGTAATTTTTGACTGACATCATATTTCTTTCAACCGCAATCCCCCTATCGTCGGATAGGTGTGAAAAAAATCGAAAAATAGGTGATTCGTCTTACGAGGACACAAGACAAAGAAAATAGCCAACGTTACGGCCACAAGGCCTTCGTCACGGAAAGGAAAGAAAGTGAAGGCTAGATAGGACACATAAGAACCTAAATACGTAAATATAAAAATTAAACCTATGTACTTCCCTTAAGACATCGAAGTCCTACCACTTTTGCTTGTCGCGAACGGACGAGCGTGCTCGGAAAAGGAAATGACTGCCACCACCGGATGTACACAATACATACTAAGAAACTAAAACAACGAAACTAAACAATAAACTACCCAAACGTAATATTAGTGGGGACTGGAAATAGAAGAGGACAGAATGAGTTGGAGATAAATAAATATGAAATAAAAAATCAAGACATATTAAAAACAGTGTATTATATTCATTCATATTATTAGAAGGCGGTAGAAAAATAGAAAAATATGATAAGAGTGGAAAGAGTCAAAATAGAACAAGAGAGGAAAGGGTGGCCTCAGACAAGGGTGTGCAGAGTGTTAAGACCAGCTGGTTTTAGACACCCTATGCGGTGGATACGACGGTTCTCAAGCTGTTTTCGGCTAGCAGTGTCAGAGGAGCAGGATCTGATCGCAGTGACCTGGTTGTCGATGGGACCATGGTGGTCAAGACTATTGAAGTGTGTGGCAACTGGTGTGGACTTTTGCTGAGAGGTGTCATTCAAGTGCTTGCTGAATCTGTCCCCAAGTTGTTTGCCTGTTTGGCCAATATATGTTTTGCAGCAACGTTTACATATGATTGTATAAATGACATTGCGCGACTCACACGTGAAGCTACTGGTGATGGTGTACGTAGCCTCAGGAAAAGACATTTTGTGGGTTGAGATGACATACTTGCACGTGTTGCATCGTGTCCGACAACAGGGCAGTGTGCCAAAGTGAGTGGAATACTCCTTTGGAAGACGGCTGCGAACAAGAAGATCCTTCAAGTTCTTGACACGTCTATATGCCACCAAAGGTGCTTCACCGAAAACTTATTGGGTCGCAGACTCTTCTTGGGGGATAGGGAGATTGCGGAAAAGGATTTGTTTGACTGCATTACTGTGAGAGTGATAGGTCAAGATTAATTTGACTCTATCCGAAGTGAGTTTATAGTGAGGTTTGAGGGCCTCCTGACGAGAGATGGGGAGCACACGTTGGAGGGCAGAGGAGAACATGTTCAGGATAAAGTCTGCTACGGAAGAAATCCAGCATCTCATTGGCTCGGAAGTGGAAGTCATCGTCATCTAGGCACAAACGGAGGAGGCAGAGAAGTTGTGAGAATGGAAGGGAGTCACGACAAGCCCGAGGATGAGAAGAGGTATACAGAAGGTAACTATGGGCATCTGTCGGCTTGTAGTATACTGAGGTATTAAGGCCGGAAGGCGTGATAGTAATACTAATGTCATGAAAGTTGACAGATACTGTGGAGATGAGGGAGGTGAACTTGATGGTGGGGTGGAAGTGGTTGACAAAGCCGATGAAGCAGGATAAATCAGTCTCGGGCATACCTGTGAGACCTATGCTTTCATCGATATATCTGTGGTAAAACCCGGGGAAAGGACCGGAGTATTGTTGCCATATCTGATGCTCCAAGTGGCCCATGAACAGGCAGGCATAGCTAGGACCCATCTTCGTTCCCATGGCAACACCCCTAATTTGGTCAAAAAACTGACCATTGAGTTCTAAGGAATTAAGTTGAAGGACAAGTTCAGCAAGACGGAGTAGAGTGTCAGTGGATATAGAAGACAAGTGCGCTGGTCAGGAAAAAAAACCGAAGAGCTCGGAGACCATCAGAGTGGGGAATCGAGGTATACAGAGAACAGATGTCTAACAAGAAAAGACGGTAGAAGCGGTCAGCTGAGAGTCGGATAGAGGAGAATGTATTAAGAGCATGAATAGTGTCTTTGACAAAGGAGGGAAGATTCTCAACGATAGGCTGGAAAATGCTATCGAGGAAGTCAGAAATGTGTTCAGTAGGACAGGAACAGGCCGAGACAATAGATCTGCCAGGGTTGTTGATCTTATGAATTTTGGGGAGCATGGTGATTGTCTCCGAGCTCTTCGGTTTTTTCTTGACCAGCATGGGGTGTCTAAAACCATCTGATCTTAACACGCTGCACACCTTTGTCTGAGGCCACCCTTTCCTCTCTTGTTCTATTTTGACTCTTTCTACTCTTATCACATTTTTCTATTTTTCTGCCGCCTTCTAATAATATGTATGAATATAATACACTGTTTTTAATATGTCTTGATTTTTTATTTCATATTTATTTATCTCCAACTCATTCTGTCCTCTTCTATTTCCAGTCCCCACTAATATTACATTTGGGTAGTTTATTGTTTAGTTTCGTTTTTTTAGTTTCTTAGTATGTATTGTGTACATCCGGTGGTGGCAGTCATTTCCTTTTCCGGGCACGCTCGTCCGTTCGCAGGAAGCAAAAGTGGTAGGACTTCGATGTCTTAAGGGAAGTACATAGGTTTAATTTTTATATTTATTTAGGTTCTTATGTGTCTGTAGTGGGTTTGATGGTATTGTATGGTGGTGATATTTCTAAGTGTGATGCATGAGGTCAGCTGTGAAGGCTCCTGAGATAAAATGTAGCTGTGAATTGTCAGAAGGCCCTTCTTGCTACCACTACGACCTCACACCTATCTTTTTTTACTAATGAATGTGGCTACGTTAAATGTCTAGGGTAATGATATGTAATGTGTTGTGGTAGTTTACGTACACACACACAGATATTTACTAAGTCTAATAATATTAATAAATGTTATAATACACTGAACTAACTCAAGTGTGTAAAATTTGGATAGTAATTTTCTTACATTTATTTGTTCTGAACCAAGGTTTTATTTTGGCCAGAACATATGAAAGGTTTATCAATTATGAAAGAAATGCATGAATATTACATAATAAATGCAAGGTGTGTACATATATATGTTACTAGACTAGTTAATATTATTATTGTTTACAATATTAATCTATGTGGGAGAACAGTTAATGGATGTGCTGTTGGGGTGGCCTCATCACTCCCTGTTTATGGCGATTACACATTGTCCAGTTAATTGATGGAAATTTTATGGGTGTGTTAGGAATTAAGTTGAGTTGGTGAACTCTCAGCAGACCAGGCGCTCACGTAACTTGAAGGTGTAGCTCTGGTGCTGAGATCTGGTGGCCCCACCTCTCCGTGCTTGGGGGCAATATCAGAAGTCTGGTGGCCCCACCTCTCCGTGCTTGGGGGCAATATCAGAAGTATGGTGGCCCCACCTCTCCGTGCTTGGGGGCTATAATAGGCTGCTCTGACCAAATATTACTGCACGGGTCCACTCTGGTAAAATTCAACAACTTATTTGACACCGCATTGGTGCCAACTGAAACTCACAGCTCTGCAATCAAAGTATTAGTCATGTGTCAGAATTCCATCCTCTAACCATTTCTGGACACAACACTACACAACAACAACACCACATAGACGGGTCAGATCTTTCTGACCAAACAACACATCTTACCAAGTTGGTTTCACATAGGATAAGTTCTCCCAGACTACAGATTCTGAAATATGTTCATTAGTTCCCTGCCATAAAATATGATAGGTGATATGTTTCACTGATCTCAACACTTGATCTGTCCTTCCTAATCCTTGCTGGAGTTTATGTATTTTATTTGTCTCTAGACCCTGAACTGGGGCGGGGGGTCTAGAGCGAACCCTTACTTGTTGTAAGGAACAGATTATGCTATTGCAGTATCAAATCACTCGAAACCTTAAACAAATATTAAAATGTACAAAGAAATAATTTCAGTCTTACCAGAATTATGAATATAGAACACAGTTAAATAAATGCTAGCAAAACTCAGCTGAGCTGCTGGCCTTATGATGGCGTCCCTCTAAATATTTCAATAGCTTCTGGGAATTACACCACTTAATAATTCAATGTGTCTACAAGGACAACTTATACTGAATGGCACAAAATGCGCGTCTGAGCGCCGATAATATCTTCATCTAGGGCCAATCACTGCCTTTTCTTTTTTCAAATTCAAATATCCTACCAAAAGTCATTTCATTCAGACCTCAGTCAAGTATGCCTTATTGTCTGTTGGTCCGTCCGTCTCTACTTGCGTTTCACAAAAAAACACACTTGTTTTTTTAACCAACCCTGCCTTCCCCTACACAATTTCGCCTTTAAAGTTATTTTTAGCCACAATTCACCATCTCACCCCGTCTCTTCATTCCACTAGATTTTAGCACTTGCGTCTTCAAGGCCATAACTTTTTGAAAATTAGTGACATGTTTTATCTCAATGCAGACGTTCGCTGATATGAACAACACAGTCTTTTGTCAATATCTTTCGTATTATCTGTCCGTCTGTATAAATGAAAGCATATTATTTCACTGCTCAAGATGGGCCATCCGGCCAGCTAGGTTTTATATTCCTAACATTATTATTAAGAAAAGTCATTTTTCAAATATTTTCTAGAATTTTCTGGAATGCGCTCATCACTGCATTCAAATAAACGGGCTAAGTTATCGCAAAAGCGTCCAATAAATGACTGTGGCGTATAATATCCAAGGTCCCTTTTGTCGATTTCTTTACTTTATGTCAACTTGGGGACGTGACTTTTTCCTCCTTTCCCCACCAATTGCGCCTTTTAGCATTGCTAGTTTCAAGTACGCGTTCAGTCAGATTTTTCCTTTTGATCTCCGTTCTTATCCCGTTTCGTTTTGCCTTCAAGTCTAACAATTTAATTTCCATGGTGGGTGATGACCCGCGGCGTGGGCGATCATGTATTCTAGCAGCTTACGCATTCGTTTTTATCTCTACGTTGTATCATTGGAGATATTTTAACGTTGTATCATTGTTAATTTTGTGACACATCTCCCCACTTAAAAACATGCCTAAGGCAAGTTCTAAAACCAGTGATACACATAGATAAAATCTCTCCTTACGCCTGCCATTACTCTAATTTTGATCACAGGGGTGCCGACTGAGGAAATCTGCACCGACATTCAATTTGCTTTGGATTTATTGGATACTAAACTGATAAGGTTGAAGCAGTCCATTTCTCCAAATAGGTTTCTAGTCTGGCAGAGAATTGGTGGTATGTCTCCCCAGACAACAGTTTGGCATTTCTAAATTTCTTACGATAAAATTCCCCATTTTTTTCGTACCTCAATAACAAAGCCTGATTTAACCTGTCATAATTCTCCTGGTCTTCTCTGTTCATTTTTGCGAAGACTTCTCAGTCCCTGTGATAGCTTTAAACTCCACCTCTCTCTCTCTAACCCATATGTAGTAGCTAATAACTCAAAACGTCCTAGGTACCCCTCTATGTCATCGTCTTTTTCAACAAAATGGTCTAAATGAAACCCCATAGCTGACTTTGAGGCTCCCAGACTGGGCGTAGCATCTGAGGCAAAAGGGCTGGCACCATTTTCAGGAGCCTGGCCTTTAAAGTACTTATAATTTTAAGGGACACTTTTAATTTTAATAATGTGTTCCCCTAATCTAATTCTTTCCCCCCCCCCCCCCCCAACCAGGAGATCCTAATATACTTAATGGGCTAATTATCCCGGGACAAAGAGACCCCAATATATGTAGTGGGTTTGATGGTATTGTATGGTGGTGATATTTCTAAGTGTGATGCATGAGGTCAGCTGTGAAGGCTCCTGAGATAAAATGTAGCTGTGAATTGTCAGAAGGCCCTTCTTGCTACCACTACGACCTCACACCTATCTTTTTTTACTAATGAATGTGGCTACGTTAAATTCTAGGGTAATGATATGTAATGTGTTGTGGTAGTTTACGTACACACACACAGATATTTACTAAGTCTAATAATATTAATAAATGTTATAATACACTGAACTAACTCAAGTGTGTAAAATTGGATAGTAATTTTCTTACATTTATTTGTTCTGAACCAAGGTTTTATTTTGGCCAGAACATATGAAAGGTTTATCAATTATGAAAGAAATGCATGAATATTACATAATAAATGCAAGGTATGTGGTGAAGTGGGATGTTATAAATATTTATAGGGGACTTAGTGTACTGACTGAGATCAGCTGTGAAGGTATCTATATCTAATAAGAGTAGTGTATTATAGATACCTTACTTGCTGCCACATATGTATACCTCAGTCAGAATTATTCTGGAATAGTGTGATGACTACGTTATATGTCTAGGGTATGTGTATGATGAAGTGTAAGTCATAACAACAACAGACAGCTAAACAATTTAATTTATTCCACCACACTTGACAACACAGTGACACTCACATACATAAAACACTCTATAAGGATATCTTAAAGGAGTCACTGATAACTTTTCAAATAACAATATGTATTCAGTGCTGTCATGAATGAATATGTGTCCTGATTCAAATACAAAGGGAACCAGGAATCACAATCAATTTTAATTACAAGTTATATGTACATAATTTATTAATATGAATCTTGTAGTGACATATATGTTTAATAGTATCCTATGTGTGTCAGTTGTGTAGTAGTAATATGAGGTAATACTGGTTTTGTTTTGTTCAAGCTCTGTTGGTATGTGTCATCATGACTTCAATAGTTTGTCTTTATTGGAACTAGTATTGGAGATGTTCTCAGTTCCTGATATTAAAACAATTAATTTCCCTCTTAATTTTATGTTACACTGTCATTTTAAGATGGGGTACATAATGTTGAGCTCCATGGCCACACTCTCTTATCTTTGGTGATGACTGCAGAAAAAGGCTCCTCTGCTCGATTACTTTAATGAGTTCTGGAGTCACCCCACTGGTTGTTATATGGACCAAGGAGTATGCTGTCCACCTCTGGCTTCAGCAAAGCTCTGACCAGGTGCTGCTCAATAACTTTAAGACCACGGTCCCTGAAACAACAGGCTGGAGCATTATAGGCTTTACATCATGTTTGCTACTGAACTACACATATATACAGGCATAAATTAACAATTTACATTCAATTTTCATTAAAAGATATTGAATATTTCAAGCTTACCACAATTCATAGAATAATAAACAGTTTCGTTGACTGGCAATGAATATAGCACAACTCCGATCTGCCGATGTCCCAGGCTTTATTTTATATAAAATATACACTGGTGCTCAACGCACTGCTTCTTAGTAGGATTATTACAAGATGTGGCAATGAACAGACGCTCTGAATCGAGTATATTCGCAGCTCTACCCAATGAAACCATGTCCACACATCTTTTCAAAAAAGTACTCCTTTTTCACGTTTCCCCTGACAACACAAGATAGTATTTATAGCCTGACCAATCGTGTTTAGTCTTACATTTGTGGCGCTCCAATCAATTAGGAGTTAACATGGTAGGCTATTTCCGTAACGTAAGGTTTTTTCAAACACGTTATAAAAAAATTTTATGAGCAGAAATGATTTCATGCTGTCAGGCATCCCCACTATTTTATTTTGGTTATAATTTGGTAATTCCTAGACTATTTGCGTAACGTTTTACATATTCTGTGTCAGCAAGTCCTAAGGAACCCAAATATACAAATTTAAAAGAGCTAAGTGGCTGCGTTCAAAATATGCAATTTCTTCTACCTCCTGTTTCGAAGATGTGCTGTCTGGGTACTGTAATGTTTTCAAACGTAAACCCATCTAATGTTATCTTTTCTAATAAGCGTTTTTCAGGATTTTAAAACCTAACTCTGGGAAGGTTAGTGTTTTTTATCACTGTCCGTCTGAAAAAAAGTTAGTGCATGTGGCCTTACACGCGTGATAGTAGTAATTGTATATCGCGTTACGCTTGTTGGGGGTGGCATTAATAGCGAGACGCGTGTTTAGTGTTGCATGCGTTCCTGATTTTCAGCCCTCCCTTCTTTCTATTTGAGTCCATCTGTTCGTTCGTTTTGGTAACGTAGTATAATTAATGTTAGGATTAATTTAGGTCATTACGCAGTGTGCCTCTCAATGTTTTTCTTAGAAATGCAATACCCGTTTTAATGTGTTGTGGAAACGCTTGTATTTATGCAGTGGCTTATATTTAACGTGGAAACGTTACAATTTGCAGACGAAGCATAAAACAAAGGGGATTTCGAGTACTGTCATTGTGACAGCACTGTTCTTTACCATTCTTCTTCCTTTTATTAAATTTATTTGTTAGGCTTTACATTTACCTTTTAATTTATATATGTGGATTAGAATATTCCACGACATCTCCCCTCTTAAAACAGACATCCCATGTCAGTCCTTTATTCTATATACACATAGATAAATGTAAGTCAACTTGACTTTACTCTGCTGTGGTGCTATCATGGTTTTATGTAGTTGGGTCCATTCAGAGTAGGCACTACTCATGAAATCTGCCTCAGACTTCTACAACCAATAATATATTTCGGTTATGTTACTGAACAGCCGCAAGTGTGAGTGCTTGTCTTAATGCTGCTTCGCAACCCGTATTCACCATTTCTCTTCTCTGAGTCTGCGCAATGACATGTCCAGAGAACATTATATTTCCCTCAAAATGTACGTTATGAGGAGATAACATATACCTGGTGATAGCAGAGTTTTCGTAGTGGATCCCATAATCTTCTTATTATCCTGTATGAAACATTCGGAATATCCTCAATCAAAGAGGCAACTCAGGGATTCATTACGTTCCTCCGAAATGTTTACATCCAACAATTTCTCATCATTCTAGAGAAGACACTAGGCGCATTCTTCAGTCCAAATGGCAATCTATTAAACTCATAGTGTCCTTCTGAGGTACTAAAAGCTAGGTATGGTCTAACCTCAGGCTTTACTGGAATCTGATAGTATCCTTTACTCAGATCCACTTTTGAGAAATATTTAGCTTTATTTAGTCTGCCAAACAGCTGATTTGTATCCGGCAATGGATCCACCTGTCCTTCTGTAATAGCATTCAGTCTCCTGTAATCTATACAGAGTCTATGTTCTCCAGAGGGCTTCCTTAAGAGTACAACACCGGAACTATACGAAGATTCACTGTGCGAAATAATTCCTTCCTTCAACAGATAGCCTATCTCTTCCTTCAAAGCTTTCTCCTTAGCAAACGGAATCGAATATGGTTTCATACAGACAGGTGTGGGGTCTATCAGTTTCATATCATATTCCAATAGGTTTGTATGCCCTGGTCGGTCTGTTAACACCTCTGCATGATTATTTAGAACCTGTTGCACTCTCTCTTTCTGAGTTTTCGTTAAATGTGTACTGATTTTCACCTGTGCTGCTGTCTCACAGGTGTGTAATGGATATTCAAATGATGAAAGTGGTTCCTTTTTCATCTCCATGGCGATGGACAAGGTCAACAAGTGTGTCTCTTCCTGCTGTTCTCTTTCCAAATATTTCTTCAGGAGATTCACATGATAGATTTTTTCTTTCCCCTTCTTATCTATCTTATAATTTGTTCTAGACACCTTCTCTAGAACTGTATATGGACCCTGCCATCCAATTTGTAACTTATTCTGACTCCCGGGCAAAAGAAGCAGTACCTTCTCTCCCACAGCCAAATTTCTGTCTTTCGCCTTCCTGTTATAATAGGCAGCATGTTTCTTCCTGGCTTGTTTCAAATTTTCATTGGCAAGTTTCCAACCAGTTTTTAAACGAGTGGTCAGCTCATTCACATATTGGTATGAAGATGTAATGTTTTCCTCTGCCTTTTCATCAGTCCACGTTCTTAACAAAGCTTCGAGTGGACCTTTTATTGGCCTTCCAAACAATAATGTTGCCGGGGCCATACCGGTTGAACTATGGGGTACCTCCCGATAAGCAAAGAGGGCGGCGTGCAGGTACTGGTCCCATGTATCTGGTTTTTCGTGTGCCAACTTTCTCAGGATCGACATCAACGTGCCGTTAAATCTTTCCAC